>CM068370.1:90924106-90946606 GCA_034769895.1 Magicicada septendecula
GACCACATCGCGAAAACGAAGAATGGAGAAATAGGTAGATGAGCTGGAGAACTGCAGGGACTTATCCAGTTGATGAAAAGGGCGATTGACTGGCATCGTAATATAAGCGCTGATATCAAGAAGGGCATCTCCCTTGTAGAGGAGTCGTTTGATTTTATGGCCAGTCTCCAAGGATCCTGAAAGTACGGCGAGCGATGTCGGGGAACCAACAGACTTAGATCACGTCCGTCATCACCCAAAATCTTTCGAGGAGAGAAAACGAGCTGCTTCAAGTGCGACTGACCAAGAAGTCGAAAACACCAGGAGGGAAGATGTATCTTCAGACGCTCGGACTTATGCCCGGAGGACTAAAAAGGCGAAGAAGGGGAAACAACAGAAAGAGGTAGAGGAAAGAGCGGGGAAAGAAGAAAGTACCGAACAGCCTAACCAGAGCAATGGGAAAGGCAAAAAGGAGAACAACAAAGGTGTCCTGAGAAGCGTCGTCTCGATTAAGCCAACTGCGAACACGTCCTGTGCCCGAGTTATGAGGAACATTGAAGCAAAGTTAATACAGGAAACTACGGCGCAGATGTTAAATCAATCGCCAGACTAGAGATAGAAGCATCTTCCTGAAGTTTGGTTGATAGACGTAGATTTGGAAAAATTAGCAGCGCACTTACTACCACTTTGAGAGACGCCGGCTCCGTCAAGAGCCTCGTTCCCAAAGCTCAAGGTAGAAGTAAGGGACTCAGAAACTTGACTCAGAAATTCGAATCGACAGGCGCTCAAGCGGGATCTGTGCTGGTCAAGCCAAAGTAAACCAGAACGTCACCCAAAACGTTAGACAATAGATTGTTGAATCGGCCGATAAAGTGGCAGGGAATCTTCTCAAGCAAGGAAAGACTGAAATTGGGTGGGTCTATTGCAGGCTAGGGCAAGGGGCCGTGCCAGCTGTTATAAGTGTTTCGGCTGTAGTCACGAAGCTAAAATCTGCAAACATGCGGATAGATGTAAGACATACTGTAAGTGCGGTCATGAAGGTCATCTTGCTAAAGCCTGTTCTGTATCACAGCGCTGTGTGCTGTGCGCTAAGGCAGTTCTTGACCGGAAGAAGCAGGAACATAACCTCGGCTGTGGACGCTGTAAAGAGGTCAGAAACGCTCTGCAGAAGATGAAAAATTCGTCAGATGATTCGGATACTGCAAGAGAACCTGAACAGGAGTAAGACAGCTAATGACTAGCATTACAGGAATAGGACAGCTACAGTATCAAAACGTTGTAGACAGCCCATAGGATGGATAGAGTCATTAACAAAAATACTAGACCTAACAAAACCTAGTACTAAACCCACACAGAAAAAATACAACTATAAGCCATAGTACTTAAGTACGAGGATTGTTCAATAGAAACACGTTTGATCTGCGCAGCTGTGACTTCGTCGCCCTGCCAACGGAATTCATTTGTTTATAGTGTCTGTTTAAGTACTGGTGACGCGTCTGTCAAAAATGTTTGCAGTTTGCTCTTTCCTGAGCGTTGTCACTGGGTTGAAAACTGGCATCTATGATAGAAAATCCGTCCAAAGATAATCTGCGTGCCGTTATACAGTTTTTGGCCGCTGAGGGGCGTCAGCCAATGGAAATTTATACGAGAATGAAAGCTGTATATGGTTACTATAGTTATTCTAATACGGCAGTGGTTGAATTGTGCAATAAATTTCGACAAGGAAGAGAATCCACTAAGGAAGAGAATCCACTAAAGATTTGGCCCGTCACGGACCTGCACATGTTGCAGCATCAGATGAAAATGTGATACAGCTGAGAACTGCTTTACGCGCAAATAGACGCATCAAAGTTAAAGAACTTTCTCAAATGTTGAGCACCAGCGTAGGAACTGTTCATTCCGTCATTCGTAGTCTTGGCTATCACAAAGTTGCTACTCAGTGGATTCCACGACTGCTTACTGATGAGCAGAAAAATTTGCGTTCAGCCTTATCATTACAGCATTTAATGCGCTATCAACAACAAGATAATGTCTTTCTATACCAAATTTTGCAGATGATGAGTCTTGGTGTTATCACTACGAACCAGAATCCAAACGTCACAGTATGCAGTGGAACCATAATCTTGGAAGGCGAAAAAATCTTGTCGGTCCCAACCTTGGGCAGGAAAAGTAATGGTGATTCAGGGTGTGCTGCTCTTAGATTTTAAAGAACCTGGTATCAGCATCAACGCTGAGCGATATGCAGACAGCTTAAAACGCTTACGGGTCATCTCCAAGCACAAACACCCGGGAAGCTCACAAATGGTGTCATTCTTCTGCATGATAATGCTCGACCCCATGTAGCCCAGACGATTCAAGATGTGCTTGGTCGTATGAAGTGGGAAGTCTTACAACATCCACCTTACAGTCTGGACTTGTCCCCGTGGGATTATTATGTTTTTGGCCCATTAAAGAAATCACTAAAAGGATGGCGGTTCAAATCGGACGCTGAGGTAGAGTTTGCTGTTAGCGAATGGTTCCGCAAACAGCCGCAAGAATTTTACCAGCAGGAAATCTATAGTTCAACAGTGCCTTAATGTTAATGGAGACTTCTTTAAAATCGTTGAATAAAAAATGCTTTACAGCCTCTAAACCTGTTTCCATTTAACAATCCTCGTACTAGAGCTCAACCCAAAACCTAGTACTAAACCCACACAGAACAAATATAACTAAAAGCCATAGTACTTAAGTAGAATTGTAAATAAAATTAATGGTAATAAATAACCCACAGTAACAAATAACACAAAGGGTAACAAATCACATAAGTCTAAACGACGCGGTGTCAACATCGGATTGGCAACAAAAGTCAGGTGAGCAGAGCATCGTGCTGGAAATTCGGTGTATCGACGTTTAGCAGACTACGTAAACCTCTATTCCGATTTAGGTCGCTCTCAATAATACAACAAACAGCTACGACATGAAAAATGTTAAACTGGTTCCAGTGTCATTTTGTTGATAATGACAAGAGATCAAAGCAAAGGGTATAACTGCATAAGCCTACATGTGGATCTATAAAGATTTCATCCTATTTGTGTAATTGTAAATTCAGCTGTTGACTCTGCTTGTGTATGACGATGACGATGGTATTTAATTTGAAATACCGTCTACTTTTGAAAAACACAAAATTCGTGCTGCTGGACTGTTACATAGTGTGTTTTAACGATTAAGAGTGTTTGTCATTCTGACTATTAATGTTTACTATGCACTAACGTATCATATCATAAACAGATGTGCACCGTTTGTATCACAATGAACAGGTTACGTCTTATATTACTTACAGTGAACGTAACAATTTTCTTTTCATTTATTTTAGGTTGGGATTGTAGGCAGAACTGGATCCGGAAAATCATCTCTGATAATGGCTTTATTCCGACTTCACGAATTCGAAGGCGACATTCTGATCGATGACATAGCTCTGCGTAACGTGGGACTGCATCAGTTCCGCTCGAAAATCTCAATAATCCCGCAGGAACCGGTTCTGTTCTCCGGAACCGTCAGGAAGAATTTAGATCCGTTCGATGAATTTCCGGACGAAGTACTGTGGAACGCTTTAGAAGAGGTTTGTTTTTTCAGATTCCACAGTCTGTTCGTCACCGCTCATTGCTTGCTAACATTCAGTCAGTTACATCATCTTCCCTGAAACGTTAGGCTCACGGTGTGTTGCACCTTCTAGCAGTACAGACCACACCACATCACAGTCGGAGAGAAACCGTTTAGCATTTGACCACGTCCAGTGAAGAGTTGTGTTGCATGTGTTCATGTGTAGAAGTCGTGGATAGCTTAGACCAGTGGTTCCCAATGTGGGGTCCGCGACAATGTTTCAGGGGGGTCAGCAGACACTTTTAAGAAAAAATTAGAATATACCGCAATTTTCTCCGATTTCTTGTGCTCTAAAATCTAAGTTTTAGAATCTTAAAAAAATTAGTAGAAGATTCCAGTATTTTTTTTTAGGGCGGGGGGGTTCAAACTAATTGTAATTTTAAAAGTAATTTAAAACTAATGGCTTCAATAATGTCTTTAAATAATGTCGTGTAGCAGATCTGTTTGTCAGCCGAACTGACTAGACCTCTCTCTTACACTACAAAAAGAAGACTATAGGACTTTCAACTGACAGTTCATTAAAATTAGAGTTTTCGCAATTACAGCTAGCTGACTTCTAGTTATATGTAATGACTGACTATCCTGAACTCGTAAAAAAAGCTTTGAAAAGTTTAATTCTGTTTCCCTCTACTTATTTGTGTGAAACCACATTCTCCCTGCTCTCATAGGTATACTTGAAGTCAGAGTTAATAAATAAACTTGATGTCGAGAGTGACTTAATATTCAAATTATCAGACATCAAACCCAATATTGTAGACCTAATTGGTCAAAAGCAGCTTTATTGTTCACATTAAATATGTTTTATATCATTAATATTATAATTTTGCAAGTTAAGAGAATTTTGATTTTAATACATTTTAATTAAATTATAAGAGTTTCTATCATATTTACTGTTTGTTTTATTTCAGAACTCAGACGGAGTCCGTGAATTTTTAAATTATTTGTGGGGGGGGGGGGTCCGCGGACTGAAAAGTTTGGGAACCACTGCTTAGACAGAATGTTGCATTGCCCCGACAGTGGATACACGGGTAGACAGCCTTATTACTGAATCGACCTTGAGCCGAACCCACGGCATAGCATAACCATCGAACGGTAACCAAAGCGAGCGCCCAAGCACTGAACTATACGCCACTCCGTGCAAATGAATTACAGTTAGTAACTGCTTTACGATTCGTCACTTTCTTTAGTATGTTGTCCCTCTGATCCTGATCGAGGCTAATTATCGTGAAGGAATAAACTGTCCTTTCATTGGTTATTAATTGCAATCTCAGTACAGCGTTACTTTGATAATTAGTCTCGATCGGGATCAGAGGGATGACAATCAAAAGAAAGTGACAAATATCCTGATAAGATTATAAAAATGTTGATGGGTTAGTGGGAAGTATGTCGTCTTGCTTAGCACGCGGTTCGTACGAAGTCAGAAAGCCGTTGTTTTCAAACGCTGAGCGCGCTACAGCACATGAAACAAAAAGCCAGTGAAACCGTCAAACATGTCCTAAACCAATTCGCCTGAGTTGTCATACCAGCAGGGGTTTTTGAGAGCTGTACCTGTATCTACTTTTAAAAATCGGTATGGGATTCTCCAAAACGCGGTTAACGCCACTGTCTAACGCCGTAACGCGTATAATCAAGGGTCCATCTCATAGATATAGATCCATCTTGGCCCGTACAAACGGTTTGGACAATAAATTGAGCGTTAGCAATAGGACGGCGTTTGTTACAGTAATTCAGCTAAGTTCATGCCGAACTGGTGTGTGTGTGTGTGTGTGTGTGTGTGTGTGTGTGTGTGTGTGTGTGTGTGTGTGTGTGTGTGTGTGTGTGTGTGTGTGTGTGTGTGTGTGTGTGTGTGTGTGTGTGTGTGTGTGTGTGTGTGTGTGTGTGTGTGTGTGTGTGTGTGTGTGTGTGTGTGTGTGTTGTAATTCGTACGACATGCTATGAAGCGATTAATTGTTAGAAATATTTTTTTAATAACTTGAATGACTATATCATTATTATTGTATAAATTGCTAATAGTTCGTATTGACTTATTGCATTATTGAAAAATAGTTGAATAGAGTGTGATTTGAGTAAAAGTAATTGTTATTGGTTTACTGCCTCCAGTGACGATCATAATTGCATTAAATGTTACCAGCGTCCACGTATCAATGTATATTAGTACACTTTCATTATCCATTGTGACTTTTTTTATTTACACTACTGTAATTTATACAATTTTTCCACCCTGATAAATTAAACTATCTAAAGATGGATGCGTACTAAACCGTACGAAATATGCATTATAACGTATAACTTTTATAACCTTCAGTAAAAATTTTAATGATACACACAGAACTACAGAGTACTGTTCCTTCCTTAGTGTGTTATTACTGCATGTAAAAATTACAAAGTAATTTTTTATTCAAACGTAACTTATTATTTAACATAAAATATAAACGTAAACTATAACATTCAATTACTGTACCATAAAACTATGTATACGTTGAATGATTTTGTTTTATAAAGGTAGAGATGAAAGACGCTGTAAAAGACTTGACTGGCGGTCTCTCGTGGAAACTGGCCGAAGGGGGTTCCAACTTCAGCGTTGGGCAGAGGCAGTTGATATGTCTGGCTCGCGCCATCATCAGGAACAACCGAATTCTAGTACTTGACGAAGCCACCGCCAATGTCGATCCACAGTAAGTCATATGAAAGAGACATGATACAAACTATTAACTTGGCATTAATAACTAACTCATTTTGGAATTTACCGTAAGTTTTATATGTTTTTTCGCACTAAACATTTCGCAGATTTTATGATTAGGTCCTAATTGGTCGACACCCATTGAATCATACAAGGTGTGAAAATTAAATTAGAAGACTGATTTTTAATTGTTCTTAATTTTCATATATTCTGCAACCTATGTTCCCCTTCAGTTCATTCGCCTTTCCTACATAGCCTATACAGTGTTGCATGCGTTCTTACGTTGTTGGAAGTCTTCAGAAGTGATGCTCTTAAGTAGTGTGATGTTGATGCTCCTATATACAAGGCCCATTTTTTCCAGTAAGAACCGTTTTGCTACATAACCAAGAAAACTTTATTGACAAATAAAATTACAAATGTAAACATAAATTAAAACATTACTCTACTTTTCTACGAAGTCACCATTAAAGATCCAAGAATTTGTTCAGACATGGCACCAGTTTATTTATCCCATATCATTGTCCCCGTACACTTCTACGAGCTGCCGATAAATTTCAGCGGAACGAACATCTTTTACATTCAAAAATCTAATCATAGCATACACTTCACAATCGGCGGGATTATCGATCAACATGGCGGTGAAGAATTCTGTATAACCAACTAACGCAGGCAGGCAGTTGAAACTTAGTGGCTGCGTAGTAGGGGGCCTGGCGACCTCACATGACCTTACCACTACCGCCGCCACCGGCCTGCGCGATCAAGATGCGCAAATGGTTCTTACTTAAAGAATGAGCCTCGTAGTTGTCAACTTATGCGGGAGGTTTTCAAGTACAGGGATAGTTTTATCCGCTACAAATTGCTTCACATATAAAGTGCTGTGAGACAGCTCATTGTCTTGGTAAAAGATCCTGGAATTTTTCTCCAGGCGAATTCGGACATTTCTTCCTTGCGCGTTCTTTCGTTTCCACAGTGCTTACAAGTAGTAAGCCTGACTCGTCCGAATGTCCGAATCTGTCTGGAGAAAAATTCCAGGATCTTTTACCAAGACAATGAGCTGTCCCACAGCACTTTATATGTGAAGCAATTTATAGTGGATAAAAGGATCCCCGCACTTGCAGACTTCCCATATTTGTCAAATTTAACTGCCTGTGGCTTAAGAGCTAAGTTGATAACTGTATCAACATTACACTACTTAAGAGAATCACTTATGAAGACTTCCAGAATTGTTTCCATCAACGCAAAAACATATGTAATACTGTAGGCTTATATGTTGAAAAGGGGAATGCACTGAAGGAGAATGTATTTTAGAATTTATGAAAATTAAGTACATTTTAAAATAAGGAACTACTTGTAAAGAAGCTTCCTTACGATTGACCCTCAGGTGCCCATTCGATGGGTACCACTCAGAGTTCAACCAGAAGATGGCACATGAGATTGTTGAAACGTTACAGCAGGAACGACTCTTTTTAGGACTAGCGAGTAACTTAGACGCGGACTCCAGAAGCCCTTGACACATATACGAGTATATGCATACGTATTCATATACACGTATAAATAAGGGGACATGTATTTACACGCGAACGTTTACATTATAATTATCATCGCCATCAGTAAAACTTGTATGCACATTGTGGAGCAAATGCTTTACAAAACGCAAATACCAGTAAGTGATTACTCTCCAGAGCAAAATCCTCCACCGTTTCGCAATACACAGTATTGGATTAGGTCATCCCGACGTCTCTTGGTCTCTGGGTTCTCAGTCTTCGTGTCCATCTTCCGGTAAGTGATTACTCTCCAGAGCAAAATCCTCCACCGTTTCGCAATACACAGTATTGGATTAGGTCATCCCGACGTCTCTTGGTCTCTGGGTTCTCAGTCTTCGTGTCCATCTGCCGGTAAGTGATTACTCTCCAGAGCCAAATCCTCCACCGTTTCGCAATACACAGTATTGGATTAGGTCATCCCGACGTCTCTTCGTCTCTGGGTTCTCAGTCTTCGTGTCCATCTGCCGGTAAGTGATTACACTCCAGAGCAAAAGCCTCCACCGTTTCGCAATACACAGTATTGGATTAGGTCATCCCGACGTCTCTTGGTCTCTGGGTTCTCAGTCTTCGTGTCCATCTGCCGGTAAGTGATTACTCACCAGAGCAAAAGCCTCCACCGTTTAGCAGTACACAGTATTGGATTAGGTCATCCCGACGTCTCTTGGTCTCTGGGTTCTCAGTCTTCGTGTCCATCTGCCGGTAAGTGATTACTCACCAGAGCAAAAGCCTCCACCGTTTAGCAGTACACAGTATTGGATTAGGTCATCCAGACGTCTCTTGGTCTCTGGGTTCTCAGTCTTCGTGTCCATCTGCCGGTAAGTGATTACTCACCAGAGCAAAAGCCTCCACCGTTTAGCAGTACACAGTATTGGATTAGGTCATCCCGACGTCTCTTGGTCTCTGGGTTCTCAGTCTTCGTGTCCATCTGCCGGTAAGTGATTACTCTCCAGAGCAAAAGCCTCCATCGTTTCGAAATACACAGTATTGGATTAGGTCATCCCGACGTCTCTTGGTCTCTGGGTTCTCAGTCTTCGTGTCCATCTGCCGGTAAGTGATTACTCACCAGAGCAAAAGCCTCCACCGTTTAGCAGTACACAGTATTGGATTAGGTCATCCCGACGTCTCTTGGTCTCTGGGTTCTCAGTCTTCGTGTCCATCTGCCGGTAAGTGATTACTCTCCAGAGCAAAAGCCTCCATCGTTTCGAAATACACAGTATTGGATTAGGTCATCCCGACGTCTCTTGGTCTCTGGGTTCTCAGTCTTCGTGTCCATCTGCCGGTAAGTGATTACTCTCCAGAGCAAAAGCCTCCATCGTTTCGAAATACACAGTATTGGATTAGGTCATCCCGACGTCTCTTGGTCTCTGGGTTCTCAGTCTTCGTGTCCATCTACCGACTTTTCTTTATATCTTCTTAATTATGTATACAACATAATCTATTTTTGTTCCAATTATGTGTTATTACTATCTCTCTTTTTATCATTTCTGACATTTTCTTCCTATGCTTCACAGTACCTCGTGTAGGTTTTGTTTTATTCTTGTGACCACTGGGCATGATTTTTAACTGCAAAACACTACATAAATCAGACATTCATCATTTTAAATCGTAAAGACGTGTGTTATTCTGCCTAATGTTGGCCTTCTTTCTAATTACGATTCAGTATAATTAAATTCATAATATTTGGCGTCGCATCTCTATTGTTTACTACTATCCTACCCAAAAGATTTGACTTCATTTACATCTGTCCACAGTTACCAAGAGTTTTTGTATGTCCAACTAATCCAATTGTGCTAAACATTATATTTGCCTTTTCCGTCTTTATTCTCATATAAACCTTATTAATCATCTTCTCAGTATTGGCAGCGTTTATATTAGACAACACTAATGATAAGTAAATTTCAAAATGTTTAAATATATTTTAGACATAATTCTCTTCTTTACTATTCTCATCATCTGAACAAAACCAATAAAGATAAGTATGGTTTTAGAATGTATAGGTTATCTGCGTACAATATTTTCTTGTGTGCGTGCGCGCGCGGGTGTGTGTTCTTGTGTTTGTATATGCAAATATAGCCTACATGTACACAATAATAAAGATGGCGAAGTTCTAAACGACACACCTTACGTTACCCATTCTTCTGTGTTAAAAGTACAAGTCACACTGTTAGCAATACCTTACATAATATATGGTGCGACGGTCACACTGATCGTCGCATTGTACAGTAAAAAGAAAATAACAGACACCAATGAAGTCATTAATTATCGACTTTAATCGGTACAAATGTACTATCATACAATAATTCAAGTTAAAATTGCCCAGACGCAATAATAAAGTCACCTTATTACAGTGCCTTACTTACAATTGCTATCGTTTCTCTGTAGGCTGTATCATTTGTTGACTGCATTATTTGTTGACTGTATTTTTTATGTTGTGAGTATGCGTTAACTTAAAAAACTTTTACGATATTAAATAAAATTTAAATTAACGGAGAGTAACTCGGTTCGTTCAATGGACAAATTGGACAACAAAACCCAGAGGGAAAATTATTTTATTTGCCGACACGCATGAATACTAGTGCATTCAAAATAAAATCCGCACACCAATGAAAGTGAGTAGAAAATGCGTAGTCTACGATGCAGAAACCTGGAATACCTATTTTGCTTAGAAAACCGTGTGCCTTAATGTAGTGAAAATTTGTGTCTTCTTTTCGCAGTCTGAATCCGAGGAATAGCAAGAAAAGACTGGAAGGGCCTTTGTTTTAAAATCTCAATTTCCCTTCAACCCCATCCCTGCATCAACTTAATCAAGAACCTTCTTATTGAGCTTCCGTTACCAATTCCCCCACCTATTTTCACCTGTACTTTCGTAATCATTAAGTTATTTTGACCCAATAGTTGTGAGGTGGAGTTACTTATTACGCCCGATTGCCTTCGTGAATCATAAGAACTTGAAAGAGTGACTATAAATCTGCAAGCATAGTAAAACTGTGATGACAAATTGTCCAAGTATTTGCTTAAACATTTTGTTATGAAAAGATTTTTTAAAATTCTTTTCTTCGTAAGTAACATCACTGTTACTCGTCCTGTATTCAATGAAAACGTCTATATCGTTCTTTTAGAGTTATAGAGTTATTTGGAGTAAGCTATATGGTTCTGGATAAGCGATTGTATGTTTTGAGACTGTGGTGGAAGTAAACGCAAAAGATTTTGTCCAAAGATGTCGTGAGTACTTTTGAAGTGATCAAGAGATGCTGAAAACAGAAGAATATAGAAAATTATCACGAGATGAACATACCAGTAGCTGAGGTACTTGATTAGACACAACTGCATAACTATGATATTAGACAGAAATTGCTTTAGCACTGACTGAAGAAGTGTTACAGGAAGCACAAAAAAGTACATCCTTAGATCAAGTGGTTGGAAAAATATTTGAAAGGATACTGCTATTAACTACTACTACTACTACTACTACTACTATTCCACGGCGCTACAGCTCATGAAGAGCCCTGGCCTCCAGAACGACATGCCTCCACTCCTCTCTATCCTGTGCGACTCTTCGCCACCTTCTGACCCCCAGTCTTCTCAAGTCTTCATCTACATCGTCGACCCACTTTCTTCTTGGCCTCCCTCTTGCTCTTCTTCCTCCTGGTCGTCCAATGAATACTTTTTCCACTACTCTATCCTCTGCCATTCTTTGTACGTGACCTGCGCGCCTAATTCTACCTTGTTTTATTACCGTGACGATGTCCGGTTCCTTGTGTATATTGTACAATTCGCCGTTTGTCCTCATACGTCACATTCCGGCATCTAGTATACCTCCATATATCCTCCTCAGAATCTTTCTCTCCCATCTTCTGACCTTATATTCTTTGGGCTGAGGTCGTGGTCCAGGCTTCTGAAGCATACAATACTAATGGCCATAAAACGGGTTTGTAAATCTGGAAATTTGAGGTGCTATTGAAAGGATACTGGGACTTCAAATAAAGGACGACCCCGTTGAATAACATAATGTCCCGACGGCCATATCTATCGACTCACTAATTGGATTGAGATTGGATTGGATTGAGGCTGCAAGATCCGATAATAAACAGCGTGTCGATATTGTCGATTAATATTATCGATTGAATACCGATAATAAACAGCGTGGATTCAACTCAAGCAGTTGAATGATAGGTTTAAGATCGCTTTATAAATAAGTGGTAAAAATTATTTGTTGCCCTAAAAGTTGTGGCCAAAGATTGCGGTTTTTTGTCATGAAATATAGCGTCTTGGTCAGTAATGTCACAGCAAAGCTTAATGTACTTTAACTTACGAGATTCCCGTTTTTTCTACCCTAAATCTCAGATATTTGTTTACATTCATATTTTAAATTATTTATTACTCTTCCCTGCAGAACGGATGCACTAATTCAGAGCACGATTCGACGCAAGTTCGCCGACTGTACCGTACTGACAATAGCGCATCGTCTGCACACTGTCATGGACTCGGATAAATTGCTCGTCATGGACGCCGGAGTTCTCGTCGTAAGTACACAGCTTATACAGTTTAATCACACTACTCAATGTATTTATATTTATACTTAACATAGTACTTACTCTTAGTATAAGTACTCGCATATTTTTGCTTAATATAGTATATACTTATATATTTACATAAATATATATTTAATATTTGTAATAACTTTACCTCAAGATGTTTTTTCCTTATATGGAACATGTTTCGGGACACTTCGTGTTCCCATCCCTTAGCCTTCCTAATTTTGATTCTTGTGGATTACTTGTGTCTTGATTGGTTGTTGTAATGGTTTCCTGCTGGTTTTTGCTATTTTAAATTGGTACTATTGTGTGCGATTGTGGTGTATATATTAGTATTTTGTGTATTTTCGATGTTCAGTGCTTTGAAAATTGTGTCATGTTTTTTATTAATTTGTATACAGAATGTACAAAATACCCCTAAACAAACAAGAAATAGACAAAGAAAGAAATATAATATACCAAACTGCGTATGAAAATGGATATAATATAATTACTGTAAACAAAATAGAAAATAAAATCAAATAAACTAAAAACTGAATAACTAAGAATCAATCAAAATGAACAACACATAAATATAACAATAATTAAAAATGGGCCATATTCACATACATAAATAATAAAATGACAAAGCAAACATAACTATTTAAAAACACAAACATTAAAATAGCATACAAAACTAATAAAAATAATTTACAAAAACTAAATAACCCACACAACAAAGATAATATAACAACCAATGGTATATACAAAATTGAATGCCAAGATTGCAATAAATGTTACATAGGACAAACAAACAAACACAACTAAAAAAACGTTATTTTGAACATCTAAACGCATACAAAAAAAAAAACAGAAATATATAAATCTAATTTGGCCACACATGCAATAAACACTGGACACGAATTCCCAGATATAACCAACATGACACTAATAAAACACATACCACACAAAGGCACCATAATGAACATTTGGGAAAATTTACAAATATACAAACACAAAACAAACTAATACCTGAACAAATAAAAATCAATACAAAACACGACACAATTTCCAAAGCACTCAACATCGAAAATACACAAATACTAACATGTATACCACAATCACATACAATAATACCAATTTAAAATACCGAAAACCAACAGGAAACCATAAAAATAACCAATCAACACACAAGTACTCCACAAGATTCAAAATTAGGAAGGCTGCGGATGGTAACACTAAGTGTCCCAAAACATGTCCCAAATAAGGAAAAAACATCTTGAGCTTAAGTTATTATAAATACTAAATATATTATATACATCAAGAAATAGAGTGTAGCAAAAAGTGATTGAATTACATAAATATTGTAACAGTACATATTATTACCAAAATAAAAACGTCAACAAGAAACCATCATAATAAGTCAAAGACCATCAAAACAACCAACCAAACTTGAACTTTAAAGGAGGAAGAAGACTAAATAATAAACTAACAGAGAAGAATAACAAGCTTAGTATTAATAAATAATGGACTATGAAAGAAATGAAGACAACGGACTAGAGACAAGACCAACGTTGACCCAACATACCCAGTAGATCAGACAGTGAGAAGAAGACTGAAACCTCCACATAAGGATATTAATCAAATGATATTAAGGGAATAAGTTAAATAGGGAAAAATTGAATTAACTCAACCAAGAGAATAAATATATAATGAAAAGGATATAACAAATAAAGAGAATAGAAAATAGTGCTCATGATTGAGGAAAATAATTAGATTAAAACAATATGCAGCCCTATGCAATGACTTAACAATGACATCAAACCATTAACAGACTATTCTAGGTGACTTGACTGTGACCATCACCCGAAGTTAAAATAATAATATAAGAAAAAATGATCAGGAGAGTGAGATTAAAACTTGTATTAGTATGAATTAATAATGTATAAAAGATAACAACAAGATTGTATCTTATCTACTATTTATGTAAATGATATAGACACAGGGATATCAGAAAAACTGATAATCACCAATAATGTTGTAAATATAATATAAAGAAACTGGAAAAGAAATACAAAACAATAAATAGTAAATAATAGTATTAGTACATTTAAATAATTAAGTAAAATGTATAGAAACCAACTATCAAATGAACCCATTGCTATAAAACAGAATAGGGACACACATAACCTAACTCAACAAGCATTTTGCACTTATAATGACAAGAATGAATAACAAAAATGTTATTAAACCATATTATATTATACTGTACTTAAACTAGATGTTATAAGGATCATACCAGCACCAAGACTGATTGCCAAGGAGAGGTTTCTATTTATGATTAGTGTAAATTAACATACTGAAATGGACAGAATAGGATTTACACAATAACCAATCTAAATAACCTTTATAAATACTAATAAAAGAGAAAGAGGTCGATATCAGTAGAATCAATGATGTGTAATACAACTAATATAATGTAAAGCAATAATTATTTTCATGAAATTGAATCATAATAATGAAAATTAAAAATGCTTGTCATGTAGCACTAGATGCAAGAAGTATTAAGGAATTAACAGCAAATGGGAATATCCTGGTGCAAACCAAAAAACATTGTAAAACGTTATAGTAATTGTAATGATCATTTATGTAAGAAATAATAATAATAATGGCTCCCATGTATACCACCGAAGTAGCTTAGTAGTAGGCAGGGTAGGCTGCCTAATGTGAGCCGTACAGCATACAAGGAAGGCAGTGTGGCCAGCACTACGCTTCAGCCGTCTTATGTAAGAAATAATGACTCAAAAAACAACTTTATAATATACAATGAAGACAAATAATGTGACACCCAATAGTACAGAGCTATGGGCTGTTATAAAGAATAAATACAATAAAATAACAATGTAATAAATAAAACTGAGGTGATCAGAAGTTGTAATGGTCGTCTCAGAGTAATTGTGTCATAATAGAAATGGTTCAGAAACCACTATTAAAATACAATAAATGAAACTACTTGGTAGTGTCATAGGCCAATATGCCCAGCCAAGTTATTTATAATGTTTATTAGAAATAGACCTAAGTATTTATTGAGGTCGTGTGTAATATGGTAATAGTGATGAGAAGTTGTAGACAACAATTTTAAATAATAATATTACAGTAAAAGGAAGTAATATTAATAAAAAAGGGGAATTAAGATGTAGTAACTAATATTGAGTTGGGCCTAACCAGCCAAAGACGATTTTTATCAAAATACAACTTTATAACTTATTGTAAAGAGTTCATACCCGATTATTAGGAAGTAATCATCAATGTTTATTGAAATTAAATTATATAAATAAATAAAACAGACATTATTATATGTAAATAGCTAATATGAAATGTTAGTAACTTTATTTTTGTTAATAATGATCAAATCCATATGGTATGGGGAACCAAATTGCTCGTCTCAGAAAATCCTGAGCAATGGTAATAATGAATTATATAAGCGAACAGTACCAATTATAAAGATATAATAGTTTACAAGCCCTTGGAAATACTTGTGTCAAACAATTTATCATAATCTCAAACCCCGCAAAAGGACGCTTTGAAAGCGTTTATTTTGCCTAGATATACCGAAGAATGACAAAAATTGCTAAGAAAATCAACCAATCAGCGATCATCACCTAGCATTCGAAGCCAATTTCGGACAGAGGTGAGAACACAGTCCATCACAGTATTCAGACGGGGAAGCCACGCCGCTCCTGAGACCAATTTTAAGAACTAACCGCGACCAGCTGACGAGAAGCAATAACCTCAAAGGTGAAATTTAGGTTATGCCGGTAGTAAACAAAAGTCGAGTTAATATTTTTTTAGTGAATCTTTACGGAGTATGTGCGCATAGGTGGTGAATTAAATATTAATAATAAGTTTAAAGTGCAATAATTAAGGAAAAGGGCACTACAAGCAAGTATAGTGACAATTAACCAATACTTAGAGCAATTATGACTTCTTACGATAAAAATTTTATCGAGTATAAGAAATAAGATGATTTCAATTGAACACAACAAGGGCTTTGGACCTTATTAAATGAATAATTTTGTTTATTATTAAGAAATTTAAAGACATTTAACTTTACTTATAACAGTTGTTAACTTATTTGATAAATTGCATCAAATATAATGAAGGAGATGTTATAATATGAACACTAAGAGTACATTGAACATGATGATAGCAGTTAATTTATTTAAAATGTAAAAGATTTAACAATAGGTGATTATAATTGTCAGAGTCGTCAATTGATCTGATAAACTTTACCAGATATGACGCATAAGATAATTTATTATGAACTCTAAGAAAGCGTTGAACCTTACTAGGTTAATTCATTTGTTTCTTGTTAAAAAATATTTAATAACAGCTAGCCATGCTTACAAGAGTTATCAATTTACCTGATTTAATTTTACCCAATAACGAACCAGACGATTATTTTATGAACACTAAATGAACTTTATGAACACTAAATGAACTTTATGAACACTAAATCTTATTCTACTTGTATTTTGTATATTGTTAAAGAATTATTGTTAATTTAAAGGCAACTGGTTACTATTAAAATACTCCAGCCTTAACCTAAAATGTTGACGAGGGTCATATTTTGAATTCATGTTAGTAGTTAAGATTTTATTTGTTATTGTAATCACTCTCCTACTACTCAATAATTATGGTAGTATAATTCTTCAAATTTGTGTATCTTGCAGTCTAAAAGAACCTACATTTTAGATAAAACAAGTTAACCAAAAAAATAACGTTCCATGTTATGAGTACTGGAATCAGAATAACAAACCCTGAGAAAGAGAATTTGATAGAGTCAATCAGTATTGTAAAATGAACGGTCATCAATATAATGGTGATTTAACATAATTTCATGAATATTGTCGACCAATAAACTATAATTTTATCCAATAAAAGAGTTAACCAAATTATTCCATTAGACTAGACGATACAGGTTAGGGGAACCGATCACCGTAGTTGGCAACACTTGCAGCGGCAATTGAGATAATTTAAATAACTTTAAATTGTCACCGTAACTCTCTATTGTTAACACGACGATTAACAATTGAGACCTTCACTCAAAGTAAGCGCTGAACTAATAAATACAATCTAATTTCAGTGAGGAGTCAACTTATCAACTGTTAACCGAAACTACGACAACTGACAAAATTAACAAGTACCAACGAATGAGTCAACCTAGCCAATTCGTCTCGACTGAAGGAACCCGAAAGATTAATTTACGAAATTAACCAACAATTAAAATATTCTAAATAAATAATAAAAATAAATAACCCAATTTCTAGCAGCAGCTCAAATACAAAAAGAATACGGATCTACAAGATTTGTTACACAATTTGCGCAAACAACTTGGGGCCTTAACAACATTAACCAAGGGACATTATTTTAAAATAACCCTACACAAACGATATTAATAATACAAGCAAAAAACAGATTTTGTTACAATATGTATGTAATCACCACTTGTCTCACATATTAAATATAAATTCACTATTTACATTGTTAGTTCAGAAACAAAATTAATTTTATTTAACACGTTCATTATGTAGTACAATCTAAACTAACATTACCAGGGTACATGTAGCATTATAGTTATTTTGTGGACATAATCATCATCATCTCCTCCTCATCCTCCTCTTTCTTCTTCTTTTCTCTGAAATGACTAATGCTTATTCAATCCGAATTACTGGATATGAATGCAAAGATTATCGTTTCTCCGATTTATCTCTGGCGAGGGCACTAAACTATGATTATCCATCACTGCGATAAGATCATTCTACGCTTCAGTGATTATTCATGTACATTCATTTGTTGGTTGAATACCGCAGTGCTTTCTTGGTATTTACTTTTTATCCGACCCAACTGCCCATATTGTATAATTTATCATATTTTGTTAAAATTAATACTAAAAAAAATTGTTAACAAGAATATATTTTATTTTGTAAATTACATACGTTTCGGTAGTAATCGAACTATCATCATCAACATATGATGATAGTTGGATTACTATCGAAACGTACGTAATTTACAAAATAAAATATATTCTTGTTAATTTTTTTTTATTATTAATATATAAAATAACAAGAAAAATTTGAGCAATTATGAAAATTTATAAAAATTTTATTTTTGTCATATTGTATAATTTTATATTTGTGTTTAAAAATGTGATTTGATAGACGTGTTGGAGTTAAAATCTAAAGTTATACCAGTTGATGTATACAGATTATGTTAGGTTAGGTTAAGCTTATTGAACTGACACCGGTTGAACTATGTTTAATTATAGTTATAGACATACATCATGTTTTGAAATAACAATGATGTACTGTACAAAATGTCAGATATATAAAATGTCAAATATAATCATCTGTGACTTACTGCAGAATTTATGTTCATCGTAAATTATGATACAGTCGTGTGTAAATAATTTAGTTTTTACTTTACATTGTATTTTATATTATATTTTACGTATGAAATGCGTAATGTAGTTTTCAAATTTTTGTAAGTAAAAAGGATTGTGTTATTGTAGGAATTCGATCACCCACATGTCCTGCTGGGAAACAAGTACGGATTCTTCTCCAGAATGGTCAAAGAGTCCGGTCGGATCACAGCCGACAGCTTACACAGAATCGCCTCAACTGTAAGTGTTACCACTACCTTCCATAATATATTGTTACTGCGGTCACATTGATCGTAGTATTGTACAGTGGAAACAAAATAACAGACACCAATGAAATCACTAATTATAATCGACTTTAATTGGTACACATGTAATGTCATACAATACTGTAATACAGGTACTGTAATTCAAGTTAAAATTTTCCAGACACAATAATAATGTGACCTTATTACAGTACCTTACAATAACACAATAATTACTGTTCACTAATCCGCAACAATCACTTGATCCACACTCTAAAATATCGCCAGCTGCGGATACTAAAAGACAGTACGGTACCATTTTCAAATAAGAGGCAGGAAACTGACACATCATCATCGTAGTCGTCGTCGTCATCATCATAATCTTCTTCTTCTTCTTCTTCTTCTTCTTCTTCTTCTTCTTCTTCTTCTTCTTCTTCTTCTTCTTCTTCTTCTTTTTCTTCTCCGTTATTACCGGTTATCTGCTCTTCAGTATTTCTTCCGTGATTTATCTCCGTTTTGCCTCGTTGACTGTCCCACTGAACTTAATTAGGTCATTCCTTCGCCTTCAACAGGTTATTGCCATGGTCTCCTTGTAACAGGCTGTCGCCGTGGTCTTTTTAAGTCTCTTAACCTCCAATCCAATTAATTTCATACAATCTGCCATATTCTTGTTTAACCAAATGTACTACCGTCTCTATGTTGTTTTCTACCGACTTTATCTGTTTTTGTTCGACCGCATATCCGTGTAACAGTTTCCCTTTCTATCCTTGTTATCCTATCGTAGTCCCATCCTTTGTATTTACACTTTATGTTATCCTGTTCTATACAATATACTATATACAATATATATATATATATATATATATATATGTATACAATATACTACACAGTCTTCAGTTTTGTATATTTCTCGCGTTAACAGTATTGCCTTTTTGTACCATTCTCGTAACTCGTAAGTCATTGCAGGACGTTTTAGCGCTGTCAGTGAGTAATACATTCACTGAAACTTACTTCTTAAATACAACGGCAATTTGTTATTCTGTATAATATCGCTTTACTTTTCAAAAACAATGATACGTCGATCTAGCTCTATTATATTTTTGTTATTATCTTAACTAAATATTTCACTTTATTCATAGCTTTGGACTTCTACCACCAATTTTCATTTTCTCAACTGGCATTGTTTAGTTTTTCCATGTTTATTCTCAGTCCAACGCTTATATTTTCCTAGTCGAGTTCAGTAATCGCCTTCTCCATCTCAAGTCGATTCTCAGTAAACAAAACTATATTCTGAAATGCAGAAATACATTGTTATATTTGAACGACATTTTCCACCCTATTTAACTTAATTTTGACAGATAATGCTT
The DNA here is from genome assembly GCA_034769895.1 of Magicicada septendecula. NCBI lineage: Eukaryota > Metazoa > Arthropoda > Insecta > Hemiptera > Cicadidae > Magicicada > Magicicada septendecula. Next base: position 90,944,514 of record CM068370.1, read on the forward strand.
TTAAAAAATTCCCCAATACACTGTAACATACTGTGTAACAACGATTAGTGGAAATTTATTCTGGAACATTTGAAATAAATAATCGCGTGTTATAAATCGTAAGTATTAATTAAACTCAAAATAAAAATTTATATAATTAATAAACTATCTAAAACTATATTCTATTCAATAGCGTTTAGGCCATAATTTTCAATCTGAAGCAAATTGTTTGAGAGATGTGACGATTTTGTCAGACATTTTTACATCCCTATTTTTTTTTTTTAGAGACTGTGCATTGTATATGTCTCCTTACTTACAGCTACTGCCATAATTTGCTTTTACTTGCCATTTAAGTTCTGGTACAAAAAGAGTGCAAAATTAGATTTGAAGTGTGTTAATAAGAAATTCTGTTTGAGTGTGTAGCATGTATTATTGTTTACAAACAGAATAAAAGTGTCTAAAATACAAATGGTGTGTGTCTTCAGCGTGCAATTTCACTATAACTGTGCAAAAAATAAATACCGTCCTTGTATGGAAATACCAGCGTATATCTAAGTGCAGTGACCGTTATAACTAGCGGTGTTGCATCCGGTGACTAGAGCCACCTCGCGCAGGCGGACGCATCAATTAATTTCACTATAACTGTGCAAAAAATAAATACCGTCCTTGTACGGAAATACCAGCGTATACCTAATGTGCAGTGACCGTTATAACTAGCGGTGTTGAATGCGGTGACTAGAGCCACCTCGCGCAGGCGCACGCATCAATTAATTCGATACACCGCACCGAGTGAAACTACGGACGCGAGCTAAAATGATCTCTGAAACACACAGATACATACACATGTGCGCGCCCATGTGTAAGTATACGAAATAGTTGCGGTGAAATAGAGACCCACCTAATTCTCTGAGTCTTAATAAACTCGACTATAATACTCATTTTGGATCCGACAGGTGCCATCATGTTAGCCTACACTACTGAAACCAAAACCTCCTATGCATTTTCTTGTCAAATCGTTCAACATCTTCTTCATGTTTCTTCTGTGCTGTCCATGCCTCACACCCAAAAGTCACTATTCTTCATACGAGGCTTCTATAGATTGTCAGTTTAGAATTATGACTTACAATACAAGAGCATAACAGTTTGTAGTTTGTGGGAGACGCTCAGTTTGCCTTTGCTCTCCTTGATTAGATTTCATTACTGTTCAGGTTATCTTCGATCACCAAGGATCCCAGGTAGGTGAAATTATCTACTTGCTCAAATCTGCAGCTTCCAACGTCCACCGGATTTCTTTCGTTATGTGTTGTTCTTGAGAGCCACATGTACTTTGTTTTATCCTGCTTTATTGTCAAACCAGCCTTCTTTATCCGCTCTTCAAGTTCTATTGATGTTCCCGTTACAGCACTTTTCTTACAGTCCAGTAGGCCAATGTCATCAACATATTATCGTATATATATTATATTATTCTATTAACTGACATGATGTTATAAAATTATGTTGTTACGTTACATATATGTATTGTTAGTTATTAAATGTACATACCGGAGATAACATCTCATATAAGACTGAAATGAATGTTAGACAAATTGACGAACACTTTCTCTGACACCAGAACAATGGACCCAAAATATTGGTATGATTATACACCCAAAATACACCTAGACAAATAAGTGTTGTCCATGCCTACAATTTACCTGGTCATATATATTTATAATTTCAAGTTGATATCGAGTTTCGGTCTAATAAAAATGCAGGTTTTATGCAACGTTTCCAGATTTATTTTATCTTATATTCATGCCTACAAGATAAAATATTGAAACGATACTGTATAACTGTATCATAATTTAATATGTATGTAAATACCTATAATAATTAAGCAAATATTAATGATAAATATAACCATATATGATAAATTAAAGTATTGAAATGTACGTAGTTTTAAGTAAAATTAGAATTGAATAGTGACTCTAAAGTGGCTCGGCAGTGCGACAGACCGACGCCGGCAAAAATATGTACAATAGACCTAAGACACCCTTACATGTCGTAAACGCATAAATTGTTTTGTTGTGTAAAACTAGCAAAAAACGCCTAGATACCGTTAGGTTAACGGTACT